>JAWQEG010003886.1:42500-44444 GCA_033782935.1 Petrolisthes cinctipes | reverse complement strand
TGTTTCGGTCTGTCTGTCTCTGTCTGCGTCTGTCTGTCTGTGTCTCTGTTTGTATGCCCATCTGTCCTGTGTCTCTGTATGTCCATCTGTCTGTCTCTCTGTTTGTTTGTCTGTCTTCTTCCTGTATTTCGGTCTGTCTCGGTCTGTCTCTGTCTGTGTTTCAGTCTGTCTGTATGTGTCTCTGTTTGTCTGTCTATCTGTCTGTGTTTCGGTCTGTCTGTCTGTTTCTCTATTTGTTTGTATATCTGTCTGTGTCTGTGTCTGTCTGTCTCTCTGTTTGTTTGTCTATCTATCTTTGTCTCGGTCTGTCTATCTCTGTCTCGCTGTGTTTCGGTCTGTATATTTCTGTCCCTCCATCTGTCACTCTTTAGCCTGGATCCCTTCACTTTACATTCAACAGAACACGAGAATATGTGAGTTTCTGTACATAATATATGACGTGTACATTTTACCCTGTGTGTCAGTGTACAGTATGTGATGAATGGAGGAGGAGAGTATATAGTAGTGTACGTGTGTGTATGCATTTCTATCTATATAATGTGTGCTCACCCTTCCTAAAGCCAGCATTTGTGTGTGTGTGTGTGTGTGTGTGTGTGTGTGTGTGTGTGTGCTTATAAGTATGCGTGTCCATTTGTGGTTAATTAAATGGTGTTTGCTTTTGTGTGTGTATGTGTGTGTGTGTGTAGGCTTGTGCTTCGTTAATTAAATGTGAGTGAGTGTGAGTGAGTGAGTAAGTGAGTGGAGTTATGGGTTGGGTGCATGTGTGAGTGAGTATAAGCACATGCAATCTCAGTCAAAATTTATGCATATTATAGTATATATAGATTGTTGCAACATATGTAAAACTCTAGTCAGTCCCCTAATCATAAAAAAAAAAAAAAAACACACACACACTTTCGAAAATGCTATGAATTAATTACTCCAACATGAGCTATACAGGTAATTTTGGGGTGATAAAAATTGATCAGTATCTACCAAACACTACAATTATATATACCTGTTGTAGAGGAGCTTCCAAAAGTCATAGTGAGTAATAATTTTCTTAAGGACCCCTGCAGTGATGTAGTCAGAAAATTGGAGGTTAGCGAGTTCTTCAAATATTGCCACGAAACACCACCTATATATTAATTAAAGAAGCTTGTTTCGTAGTAGCATAGTCAGAAGGAATCAGAAGCCACCATGCAGGCCTCACACACGATCACAGGGTCCCTCAAGTTGTAAAATATTAAGGGACATTTTTTTTGTTTTGGTAGTGAATTGAAGACTATACTCAGTGCTTCACCTACACCACAGAACACTACCACCTCTATATTTATACACTGCAGTGAGTCCTTATAGTGGATATAGTTTGGAGGATTCAGCAGCTTTGTAATTCGGTAATAACTCTGCATTGATCCCCTTATAAGGCCTGTGATGATAGCAGTTATGGTGTTGAAGCTTTTGTGATGCTAGGTTTTCTTTACGTGTAATAATTGTGTATGAAAATAGTGAGTAATTGAAGGGATTGGACTGGAGAGCATTTATTTGTTTATGTTAGTATGCTCATGTGTGTGTGTGTGTGTGTATGTGTGTGTGTGTGTTTGTGTGTGTGTGTGTGTGTGTGTGTGTGTGTGTGTGTATGTGTGTGTGTGTGTGTGTGTGTGTGTGTGTGTGTGTGTGTGTGTGTGTGTGTGTGTGTGTGTGTGTGTGTGTGTGTGTGTGTGTGTGTGTGTGTGTGTGTGTGTAAGTGCTCGTGTGTGTGCTTGTGTGTGTGTGTATTGAGGATTGAGCTAGTTAGTGTCAATGAATGGCATGCTGCAGGCACAGGAGAGAGCTGCATGCATGGGATGAACGTGCTTGCTGCTATGACTCAGGAATGTGTATGCATGCAAGTAGAGCCCTCATCTAAATTGGGGTTTAATTAAATTAGTAAATGTTCATGACACACATAATTAAGTCTATATA
>JAWQEG010003886.1:0-40000 GCA_033782935.1 Petrolisthes cinctipes | reverse complement strand
CCACCTTCTCCTTCTTCCTCTTAGTTACCTTCTCCCTATCTTCTTTCTCCCTATGTGACTCTTTTCTTCACTTCTCTCTCTTCTCCTTCCTTTCTCTTTTTATTCTTTCCCTCGTCTATTCTCCCTGTCTCCTTTCTCCCTATGTGACTCTGTTCTTCACTTCTCTCTCTTCTCCTTCCTTCCTCTTTTTATTCTTTCCCTCGTCTATATTCTTCCTGTTTCCCTCCTCTCTAGCTCTCTTTAACCTTCTCTGTTTCTCCCTGCTCATCTTCTCTTTACGTTTCTCCTTCCTCTC
This sequence comes from Petrolisthes cinctipes, assembly GCA_033782935.1. Taxonomy (NCBI): domain Eukaryota; kingdom Metazoa; phylum Arthropoda; class Malacostraca; order Decapoda; family Porcellanidae; genus Petrolisthes; species Petrolisthes cinctipes. Next base: position 39,705 of record JAWQEG010003886.1, on the reverse strand, counting down.
TACCTTCTTCCTCTCTTTCCCTCCCTTCTAACTTTTATTCTTTCCTCACCACTTCGTTTTATCTCTCATTTCCTCATCTCTCTCTTCTTCATATCTATTCTCATTTCCTTAGACTTCTCTCTTTAATTCTCGTTTTCCTTAGTTTTCATTTTCATTCCTACTTACTCTCTTTTCCATCTGTCTCCTCTTTACTCTTTTCCTCTCTCTATACCACTATTTCCTCTCTTTCCCTTTTCCACTCTGCTCTCTCGCTGCTGTCTCACTCTTTATTCCATCTCTTTTGCACTCTTCGCTCTCACTCCTCTAATCCTCTCTCTCTCTCTTTCCTCCTACTTGTAATCTCTATTTGACTTCAGCCTCTCTCCCTGCCTCCTCCTCCTCCTCTTTCTACCCCCAAAATTTTCTCTCCTCTCTTTCCTCTTGCTTCTCCACATTCCTCCTACTTCCCCACATGCACTTTCCACACTCATCCACTTTCTCATATGAATCCTCTTCTTCTCCACCTTCTGCTTACACTTCCCTATAGTCCCCCACCACTCAACTCCCCCTCCTCCTGCCTCCTTCCCCTCCTCTTACCCTCTTCCCCCTCCCTCATGCAATTAATATAAACCCCATTTGAAACAGAGACTTTATTTACAGCCTTTCATTGTTCCTTCAGCTCAAAATATTAATTAAGCAATAGTATAACGTCATTCATAATTGATGTTTATCTTTACATTTCACAAACCCCACCTACTCACAGCATATATACCCCATCACCAACAGCCCCATCCCCTGTCCCATCACAAAAAAAATCCCATCCCTATCCCCATCACAAAAACCCCATCCCCATTACAAAAACCCCAGCCCCAACCCAATCAAAATGACCCACCCATCTTAATTTTGCCCCATCACAGCACCTCAACTCCCTGTCACCATCAACCATCACAACATCCCCATCCCTTTCCCCAGCCCCATCACAACAACCCCATCCTCTGCCCCATGCCAAGTACCCCATTCCCATCACAACAACTCTATCCCCATTACAACAACCCATCCTTTAATTGCTCCATGCCAACAACCCCATCCCCTACCCCATGCCAAGTACCCCATCCCCATCACAACAACCTCATTCCCAATCCTAGTTCCATCACAACCCCATCTCTTGTCCCATGCCAAGTACCCCATTTCTTCCAGCATAACAACAGCTCCACCCCAAACCCACTACCAACCTCACCCATGGCTGGCGTCACCCTCACCCCACAACACACACACACACACACACACACACACACAGGAGCCACCAACCAACATAACACACGCTATTCAGTCCAGAGGTGAGGCGCTTTGTAGCCAGAAATTAGAGTAGTTGCCCCTGAAAATCTCCTTTGCTCAAGCCACAGTGTGATGAGTCTCTGTGGTAGGTAGGCAGGCAGGCAGAGGGTAAAATGTGAGAGTGGTGGGAGTGAATGAAGAGAGTCAAAATGGTTGGTGGAAAGAGAGAGAGAGAGAGAGAGAGAGAGAGAGAGAGAGAGAGAGAGAGAGAGAGAGAGAGAGAGAGAGATAAGAGGGAGTTGTTGAATAAGTGGTTGTTGAATGGTTGTTGAATAAGTGGGAATGGGTGAAGTGTCAAAATGGTTGGTAGAATGGGGACGAGTGGGGAACGGGGGAGCAGATATGAGGAAGGGTAGATGACTGATGTAACTTTGAACGGTATGACTTTATTCTGTGTTTACTAAATGTCCAGAGAATTAACAGCAATGTGTAAATAATAATGCTTCTTTTTCTCGTTCCTCAGGTGTATGACTCTGGCTAGTGGTCTGGGGGGACTGGGACCCCTCTACCATCCTGCTTTCTGTGGCCTCTGCACTTACAAGCCTGCCCCCCCTGGCCCCAACCCTGCCCCTAACGCCTCACAACGCTCTGCCAGGGGATCAGACTCTTCCCCTCCGTCCCTAATGAGTGGCTCCAACACTCCTCCATCATCCTTACTGAGTGGCACCGCGACATCACCACCTTCCTTACTGAGTGGATCTACAGCGTCTCCCTCATCACTACTGAGTGTATCTGCTGCATCACCACCATCATCATTATTCAGTGGGTCAACTCAGTCATCATCATCATCATCCTTGCTCAGTGGTCCAACACGGTCACCACCTTCCCTACTCAGTGGACATTTGGGATCACAACCACACGGCCTCCCCATTGGTCCAACGCCACCATCTGTTCTCCCCATCAGTCAAACACCACCTGTCAGCTTATCAATTGGCTCCCTACCCACTACCAGCCTGGCTCTTGGTACAATGCCGCCCCCTGTGAGTCTGGCTATCAGTTCCCGCCTTCCAGCCACCTTCCTCACCAACACAGTGGCTCCCTCACCATCACCACCCACCACCACAGCCGTCAAGAAGCCTGTGCCTCTACCACCCTCCACCGCTGCTATGGTTGCTCTCCGTGCACATGCTTATTGATATCATACCACAAACTCTCGTCTATAGTTTTATAACCAGGTGCTCTTTTGGCAACATCTTCAGACTGATAAATTTGAAGACTGGTGAACTGTACATAGATACTTGAACTATACGTGATTCAGTGACTTACTCATCCCTGTACAGTATATATATGGCTTCCTGGACAACAGCACTTGACATATATAATCACGATCCATGAAAAGTATTAAGTTTTCTGAATAAAGGAATAAAGTATCAACCAAACAAATGAAGTGGTCTTTAGGTCAGTGTTATACTGTAATACACTGTTATTTTAAAGGTAATTATAAACAATATCTGCAGAACATTTCAGATCAAGAATGTTATAACAGCAACATAACACATGGTTGGTACAGTACAGTACAGGACACTCACAGTCCGCAATCCCTAGCCTACCTGAGTCAAAGCCCGAGATCAGAAGTAGGAGGTTTCTAGACGACAACCCACCCAAACCATCATGATTGCACACACATTTCGAACCAATGGAGGCTTTGGGTGGGCTGTCGTCTAGAAACCGCCTACTACAGATCTCGGGCTTCGACTCTGGTGGGCAAGGGGTTGTGGACTGCGAGTGTACAGTAGGATAAATACTCGTACGTCACTATTATTATTATACTTCGAGGGTTTGGAGAACTGCGATCCTGTATGTGGGAACAGTAGTATCTTTTTTTTTTTTTTTTTTTTTTTTTATGCCACACACCCTTCCTGGGCTTGATGCTAGTCCTTATTGAATGCGTTAATTTACACGTATACGAGAGTTCCGGGTATAGGGGTAAGAGCAAGGAGGCATCCACCACTAACCAGGGCTGTATATAAAATTATGTGTTGCGAATAATGTGTGCGAAACTGTACAGCCTCGGCCAAAAGTCCTGGTCGTTGATCCGCGCCGATGGTCGTGAATAAGAGAGAAATGGACTTAGTTGGACTATATAGTGAAGAAGACATTCGTATCAGTTCACAATATTTTAATTAAGATTGAGAGGAGATGCAGGGAAGTGACGGCCGGGGAATTTTAAACGTGACTGTACTATCAAACACAAAACTAGTGTCGTGAAATTTGGTGAAAATATAATTATAGTAGAGGGCTAACCATACTGGGCACGAAAACATTATTGTGGTGGGACTTTCATTATATTCCACAAGTTATATTAAGGGACCCTGTGCATGATGTAGTCAGAAAATTGGAGATAAATGAGTCCTTCAAATATTGCCACGAAACACCAACTATATGGAAGGAGCGTGTTTCGTGGCATGGTCAGGAGGAGTCAGCAGAAGCCTCCAATTCTCATACATGATCACAGGGTCCCTTAATTAAATCACTGGACAAGACAGCGACACGAGTTTTGTCTTTGATAGTTCATACATACATCCATCCTAGTCGGAGTATTGTTCATAGCGTGTTAAATTTGTAGTCTTATAGAGGAACCAAAGAGAGATGGAACTTGTATTAGACATAACTATGTAAAATATATATAAATCGAACCATATTTTTCGGTGTGTGAAAATTAAAAGATCTTCGTATGCGACAGAGATAAGATTGGTTATATTATTATTATTATTATTATTATTATTATTATTATTATTATTATTATTACACACGTGCAAATAAACTTTAATTAATTAAGTGTATTAGTGGACGATAGGTAAAATGATAAAAAAAAGTCTATGCACTATTAGGTAGAAAGAAATGCAATAATTGGTGTAGGTATAATCATGGACATAATAAATAAATAAAAAAGTATTCAACTCTCATCCTGTCTTTCAGTTCTTATTATTATATTGTATGTTTTTATTGTCACGTGTATTTGGGGGGAACATGGAGTACAGCTGATTTCTCCAAACTATTCCAAGCAACAGGTCACCAATATTATTTTCAATCTGGTACCCAAAAGATAAGACATGCAAATATATATATATATATATATATATATATATATATATATATATATATATATATATATATATATATATATATATATATATATATATATATATATATATATATATATTTACAGAGAATACAGCCTATATGTTATTATACTGCAAATATATATATATATATATATATATATATATATATATATATATATATATATATATATATATATATATATATATATATATATATTTGCAGTATAATAACATATAGGCTGTATTCTCTGTAAATGTCAGACAGTGAATTAAGAGTATATCGAGACAATATGATTTGTGGCACATGCAGTTTAGAGGAATGTGTAGCCTCCAATTCAACGACAGGAGGAGAGATGAAACAAACTTTATGTCCACGACTGTACAAAAGGTTTGGGTTGGATGTGATGCTAATAATAAATCCACTCTCCTGTGTGTGTGTGTGTGTGTGTGTGTGGAGGTTAGGAAGGCCACCAGTGTGTGTGTGTGTGTGTGTGTGTGTGGAGGTTAGGAAGGCCATCAGTGTGTGTGTGTGTGTGTGTGTGTGTGTGTCTGTGTGTGTGTGTGTGTGTGGAGGTTATTAGGAAGGCCATCATCATCATCTATAGGCCTAGTAGTACCCAGGGGGGAATTAATTAGAGGGGGCTACTGCTGATTCCTCCAAACTATATGATACAAAACTGGTACCGTATATACACTCGCAATCCAAAATTTGTATCCAGGTCTTGTTGAAGTTTCGAATCATTTGTCATACTAGTGAACCAATTACAACGCTTATCCTGCTTCGTATTTGCTTGAGCTCGCTTAATTAATACTCGATCAGGCTATTTATTCGAAGCAAGCCTGGATACAGATTTTGGATTGCGAGTGTACCCTGGTTTTTTTTTTTATACAAGGGTTGTAATCTGTTTCTTCTCGGTGTTTGGAGTAATCAGTAGCACTCAAAATCTCCCACAACACATAGACTGCCTCATTACGGGAATAATACACTTTTGGTATACTTGGAGTGCCTTGATTCATCCAAAGTATGGCACGAAACAGGACCAGATGAACAAAAATAATGGTGGCTTGTTTGCTATGGAAGAATCATTTGCTCCAGATTTACCAACACTTATTAGGAGGAAACACCATATTTATTTTGATACCCAATAATTATTTTCTTTGTATTGTAGTTAAGCAATGATATCACTATTATATACACTGTAAGATAATCTATATATTGTACATACATACATACATACATTACATACAGTATACGCTACGTTGTTGTTGTTGTTGTTGATCTTTGTCGCCAATCTCCATGGGAACAACAAAATATTATCAAACTCTTATTTGATACAAAAATGCGTAGAAATAAATATATTCATAATACGTTTTTTTTTTTTTTTTTTTTTTTTTTAAGATTATTCGTGTGTCAAATTCCTCACGCTTAAAAATGTATATAAACTTTTCACTTGAGTATGAATGAATACAAAATAAGGTAGGAAATATAATCCCAATTCTCAGACGTATAGATTTATAATACTAAAATAAAGCACATATCCACATTGTACAGTACGCTGACATACTGCATGCACATACACACATATTAATGCACATGCACATTCTCTCTCTCTATATATATATAATTATTATATATATATATATATATCTCTCTCTCTCTCTCTCTCTCTCTCTCTCTCTCTCTCTCTCTCTCTCTCTCTCTCATTTACAAACGTTATTATTTCTCTTTCCACACAACCATACACATACACACACACACACACACACACACACACTCTCTCTCTCTCTCTCTCTCTCTCTCTCTCTCTCTCTCTGTACATAACATACATATATATATATTTTAGCGTGTATGTATTTTTTTGGGTTGAGCTAACCTACCTCATGTTCCCTGGAGTGTGGTGGTGAGGCTGAACTCAACCCCACCTCATAATGTAGGTAACTTTAGAATGTATATTAAAAGATCTGAGCGAGGCCAGGTAGTAGTTTCCTTCATCCTATTGATGTTAGTCCTGGGAGTCACACATACACACACACACACACACACACACACGTAAACGTACACAAGTATACACACACGTACACAAGTATACACGCACATTCACACATGTTTTTTCTTTCCCTTTCCCACACACACACATGTTCTCTCTCTCTCTCTAATAACACACACACGTATTATTTCTGTTGCTTTCCCACACACATAATTATTATGCTCTTTCTCTAACACACACGCGCACAAACACTTTATCGTGGTTAGGTATGTATCCAATAGAAACACATAAATGCATATATTATCTCTCTCTCTCTCTCTCTCTCTCTCTCTCTCTCTCTCTCTCTCTCTCTCTCTCTCTGGCTACAATTTTAGTCATGCAGTCAGGTGTACTTAGTGGACAGACAAACTAAATATCATCCTTTCATTACACAGAATATGTCAAGTTAACACACCGAGTAAATTATTTTAATGCTCCTCTTCCAGTAAGGATTAAACAAGTCGCCGCAGTGGGCTGGACCTGATTTTTGGGCTTCTGGAGGGAGGGAGTGGGGGGGGGGGGCAGGCAGGAGTTGTATGCAATAGTTTCTCACACTAAAATGATATCCCCTTTCATATATCATTTTGCCCGCTTTCCAGTGTTACTCTAAGTTGGCCAAAGCTGACTTATCTTTTAGCGCAACTGCATATGCCAAGCGTATTATAAGGTAAAGTGGGGAAATGTACACATACGTGGTTAGTTAGTTGTAAGTTCTCCTCAAAACTATACGTCCATCCATTCCACTGTACTCATGCAGGCCTAACCTAACCGGATATGTTCGTCCAGTCTACCTAAAGTTAATCATAACCACTCCAATATACTATGTAGCCTAAATAACAAATATATTAACAAATATACTTGAACTTTACCTTATTCATTCGCATCCAGTCTTTCTAAACTTTTTCATGAACACTCGCACACTACTTAAACTCTACTTCAACTCACCGATAACTCTACCAAAGGTATTGTGGCTTTATGATTTAAAAAAAGAGTTATATATGGTAAGATGGATTAATCAGCACTGTATTTATGAAAAGGGGTTCATCATAATGGTGGAATATGAGTAAAAATAATAGTCTTCGAGTTATAGTTGGAAGTAAAAAGGTAGCCTATATAATAATTTTACTTGGTATAGAAATTAACTGGTTATATACAGTATATATACGAACTAGTATAATCCTGCCAACACTGACATAATATGCAACCTCTGGCAGAGACGTGGACATGGAGTCGAGCTCAACAGTCTAGAACAGGTGCATTGGAAATTAGCTACTTCAGAGGAGCATGTTTACTAAGTGGGATGGAGAAAGTAATGAGAGTGTGTATGAGAGATGTGGTATGAGTGAGAAGGTAATTGGTATTGACTGTGGAGTGGCTGAGAGAGTGAAGCGTAATACACTGAGGTGGTTTGGACATGTAGAGAGAATGCAAGGTGAAGAGTTTGTAAAGAAAGTATATGGAAGTGAAGTTGTGGGACCCGGTGTGAGAGGTAGACCTCCGGTTATATGGCAGAACAGAGTGGAAGAGTATGTAAAGGAGAGAAACATGAGGGGCAGAGTAGGGCTTGACCAAGTAAGGAGGGAGTGTTGGAACAGGGAGAACCACAGAGCTAAAAACATAGAGCTCGCCACCCCCCCCCCCTGGCGTGTCGCCACCGGAAGTGGGTTGGCGGCCATGATACCTGCCCTTCCCCTCAACCCGCCAGCCTGTTACCTTATGCCAGGGTAAGATATTATTTCATTTATTCGGTCTTTTATTGATGATATGGTATATTAACTACATTATAGTGACTCACAATATATGAATAAGTATTTCTTTAACCGATATATCAGTGAATGGCTGATTAAATATAAATACATTTCGGTTAATAGGTGAAATGAGTTAGATAAACAAAACTATCGTTGGCTCTCATCCACAGTCACCTTCTTATAATATATATATACAACGTACTTAATCTCTATTATGATCAGTATTTTATGTTCACATTGTTCAGTATGAATGTATGTATGTCACACTAGAGTAATATGTGTGTATATATGCATGTCACACTAGAATGTGTGTATGTATGTATGTCATACTAGAGTAATATGTATGCATGTATATGTCACACTAGAATAATATGTATGTATGTATGTCACACTAGAGTAATATGTATGTATGAATGTACAGCCGTGGTCAAAAATAATCATCCATATAGGAGTAACTCACGTAAGATTTTGACAGCTTCCCTCTGTTCCTTAGCTGATAAACATTCCAATAAATAGGTATAGTGCCATCGTTTAATTTAACACAAACAGCTACACACTACTTAAAACAATAAAATAATATGTGAACATGAAAACATTACACAGTAAATTGTTAAAGTTACCTATATGTGGATTATTATTATTGACCACGACTGTATGTATGTATGTCACACTAGAATAATATATATGTATGTCACACTAGAGTAATATGTATGTATGTATGTATGTCACACTAGAGTAATATGTATGTATGTATGTAAGGTAAGTGGAGGGAGAGGGAGACAGATTACAGTTATATATATTTGTCTTGTTTAATAAACCAGTTTAAGTTTAATTTCTTTGCATAATTTTCCCTATGGACATTATCTGAGCCTTGTTAATTGATTTAACAAAACCTTTATAATTAGATAACAAGATACAATGCTTTACAAATCAGCAGGGAAATGTCAATAACTGTGGAAAGAAACATACTATACAAGTACGTACGGGAGTTCAATGGGCAAGTATCTATACAATAGATTGCTCGCCTGTTGTGTCACTCCTCCCCTATCTAATAACACAGGGTTAAGCGCTGTAGGTTTTTAGCTCTGTGGGGAGAACTGGAGACACTTCTGCCGTGGCCAGTGGCCACCCTTATCCTAACCCTTTTCCTAATCCTGCCCTGGATCCCTAAATCCCCCGCACAACCCCCGCATATTATGCCGCCCATGAGCGGCCCTCTGCGGGACCCTAAAACTTGAACTTGAACTTGAACTTGAAGGTCAGGTCAGGTAAGGTCAGGCTAATTTCAAAATGCCCCATTTGAATGTGCCCTATTTTGGAAATGGGGCATTTGCAGAGGAAATGCCATAGAAGAAAATAGTCTTAGAATGGTCTAAAATAGTGGGTAATGAAGGTAGAAAAACCGTACGCAATAACGGTAATTCATTCAATATTTACCGTCCTTATTGAAAGAATTACCGTTTTGTAGCAGTGTTGCCAGATCCAGCTAGGTCCCAGTACTTTGGGTATTTATTGAAAGAATTACCGTTTTGTAGCAGTGTTGCCAGATCCGGCTGGGTCCCAGTACTTTGCCCCGGTAATTTTCTGTACTTTACCACGGTTATTTCCCGGTAGTTTGCCCAGGTTAGGTCCTGGTAGTCTGCCCAGGTTAGGTATCGGTAATCTGATGCGGTCTAGGTTAGGTTAAGGACCTAGCCGGATCTGGCAACACTGCTACAAAATGGTAATTCTTTCAATAAATACCTTATTTATTATTATATTATCATAAACAGGAGGAGTAATGATGTTTCTTATTATTATTGGTACCTTATTGTTATTATTATTATTTTGTCGTAAACAGGAGGAGTAATGGCGTGTCAAGGAGATAATGTGAAAATGTTGATGTGGATGTTGTCGTGGATGTTGACAATGATGGTGGTGGCTGGGTTGGTGCCCATGAAAGTACTTGATGACTTACCCAGTGGAGGATATGGGTAAGTATAGCCAAATAATACACAATTTTTTGAATGATTTTACCCTATTTATGTGCTGTTGCTGAACAATACACCCATTTTGGAATTATCTTACTTATTTTTGTGCTTTTGCTGCATAATACATAATATTTTGAATTATTTTACCTATTTATGTGCTGTCACCTAAGTTACATGTGCCATACAAACTTAACTTAGGTAAATCTTAAAAATTGGGCTTCACCTCAGAATTAAAATTGTACAGGATATCGCTTATTTGTATATTTTATATATTTTTTTTATTATTTTTTTTTTTTACTTGAGGGAAGACTTGCCATATTCAGAAAGCATAACTTAAATTTTGAAATTTGGAAAACATGTGCCAATTCTTGCAAACATCCTGAAACAGTCTTGTATAGATTAATTGTAACTTATTAGAGAACATATAATTATAACATTTACCTGCTTAATATATTCCTTTGAGAACATATATAACATTTACCTGCTTAATTTATTCCTGTGCTTTTATTTACTCTTCTGTTTGAATGTGTGGTGTGATATATATTCCAGGAATATACAGGATACTGATGGAAGGATGGAGGAGAAGATGGTGTTGAGAATGAAGCCAGCAAACTATAGTGGACCTCATCATTTAATGGACTGGCGGGGCAAGTGCTTCAAGCATCGCGACTCAAAGTTAGTGATTATGGTACAGTTGGTGGCAAATATCCTGTTGCCTCACTCACCGCCTCTTACAATATAAAGTAAAAGATAGCGGTAATCATCGAACAAGCACATTTACAATACAGAATTTTAATATCCAGGGGCAAAGTAATGAACTTCTCTGTTTTTTTTAGTTTACGAGCCTGTGAAGCTTGGCTGATGTGATTACTGGACTTTTGATGCCGGCTGTACATTTATTCACCAAAATCTCATGATAAAGGCAATAGGACTCGTAGTTAATTCTAGAGAAAGGGAAGATTACTCTGCCCCAATCTTATATTTTTATACTAAGTTTTGGAAGTCTGTCCCTGAAGTGTTTTGAGTGTAACTATAGAAATTATTTTACATCTATAATGTTTGTGTATACCGTACTGCACATGTAGTATTGTGATTGTTGAGGAAGTGTTTTGAAATGTTGATACAAGGTTGGAGTTCATGTTGTTCCCCTTCTTGTGGGCTTAAAGTAATTAATTTTACTACTGGTATGTTTTTATTGGAGTTTTACAAATAATGCCTGAACATGGAAAAATAATAATAAACAGCAAAACATAACAATTACAGTACTTTTCATTTACCAGCATCAAATGGAAATTAGGTTAGTGAAGATCTGGTTAGACGCAGGTTATGGGGCATGAATAGATGAAATAAAAGGACAGAATGTAATATTTTGAGTGAGAAGAAACTATTATTACTGACTTTACAGTATGATGTAAGTTGCATAAATGTATATACTACAGTATCTTACTCTATTTGTTACAGATATGAATATGTGTTTTGCCCATTCCACAACATCACTCAAGAGGACATCCTGGCCTATTACGATGCATACAAAGGTGTCTTGGGGTAAGTGATGATATTATTTGTGTAACAATGGGATTTTTCCTTTATAGGAAACTAAGTTATTTGCTGATAGACCAAGCAATAACTGCATATAAAATGAAACCAGCTGTGTATGAGTTAATAATTATATCATTTTTAGCCTTAGAACTTCATGAGTGTTTCCCCCTCCCAAATTAAATTGTCTGGTATATGTAACAAAAATATGTATAATTTGTTAGTTTTGTGAATGAAAGATAGTTGCCTATTTTGTGTATAACTATAAGTGCTGAAGCCCATAGATTTGTGCAGACATTTTATAAGAACATAAGAATTTAGGAATCTGCAGAAGGCCTGTTGGCTCAGTTCTTGGCAGCTCCTGATTTAGACCCATTCCTTTGAGTCCATGTATCTGTCCAATCTAATTTTAAACCCATTCAGTGTTTTGCATTTATTACCTCTCTTGGAAGCTTGCTCCACTCATCCACCACTCTATTCCCAAACCAATGTTTTCCTATTTTGTGTCTAAAACGGTATTTCTCCAGTTTGAATCCATTTGAGCATGTTCTATCTATGACACTAAAGGATAATGATTAAAGTTCATCATCAGACAAGAGAAGTGACAGTACTTTCCTACAGTCATTAATTTCTGACCATGCTAGACAGATAGGCTAAGTGGAGGTATCATATACTCCTGTTTCTGCAGTGGCTTTCTGTGTTGTTTATATAGCTAAAATTGAGCATAGGCCAACCATGTGTGTTTGTTAGAACTGCAGGTATATATCCTGGTTAAGTTTTGTACAAAAACGGATGCATACATTTGCCATACTTATTCATACTGGGTGGGCAGAAATTTTGGCTTATGACTTAACATAATCACTTTGATGGCTATTGCACCTTTAGTATAGTAATTGGTTTTGTTATTGCAGGGTGTGGTCTGACTGGGAAATCCAGAACAACCAGTTTCAAGCAATGAATATGGTGGAAGGCAGCCCTTGTGCAAATGATACTTATCGCTCCACCAAGGTTACTACTTAAAAGCCATTTTGACCTTGTGTTTGGAATTGGTTGAAGTGAATGCTGAGATGATAAAGTACTGTGGAGACTATGCTCTAGAATAGTTGAGGTGTATATGTCAGAATATTCTACCTTAAGGGGACCAAACTTGTGTTTTTGACAGCATATATTGCATGTATCTTATAATATTTCTTTTCAAGATAAATTTTTGGGAGTATATTTAGTTACAAGCCAAGGAACTCGTAATTTAACTTCCATTAGATATGCATGTTTTACATGCCACTGGAATTAGCTATATTACAATTGTATTACTGTGCAGTACATTAATGTATCGATGTTACATGTAATGTTGTATATATATATTTTTTCAACAGGTGTATCTTAAGTGTGGAAAGGAATCAGAGTTGGTGTCTGTTACTGAACCAAACAAGTGCAGGTACTGTACTTTGATTGCAGTTTTATTTTGTGTGGACTGTATTGTGTAAAATCATGCTGGATGGGAATTTCCTTCCAGTTTTTCAAATACAGTTTTAGGAATTTTTTGTTAATACTCCCTACTTGCAATAAATATATACAGTGTTGATTTTTTGGCTAGTTTTGTTTTTCTGTAAGTTAGTTGTATGCTAACTTACTGACTTTATTCTGTCAGACTTTTGTAATAAGAAACTTGGATTGCTTGTATCCACTATTATGATAATGTCTGCCAGCCAAAATTGGTTGTAAAAGCTAAATTTTTCAGTCATAGATTTCACCAGGGAGGTATACAGTGCTGTACCTGATTCTGGTTAAATATGCTTGCTTTATCACAGTCATTAGATCTGCAAACTAAGGAGCTTTGTTATATCCACAAAGATAATTAAAAATTTGGGATACTTAAGGTTTTTAGCTTGTACTGTATAGGTAAGTAACTCTTCATCCTAATTGATGAGGAAGCAGTTATACAGTAAATGTAAGCATTTATCTGCACTTTTAAATTAAACCAAATTTACATAGATAAATTCATAAAGTCCAGTCTTGTTTTTCATAACACATGCCACTACTTCACAGATACCAGGCAGTGTTCATGAGTCCTGAGGTATGTGGTGTTAATGCAATGGTGGTTTATCCAAGGCTGCCCACCAACCTACAAGTCCGCTGGGACCAGGCTGTAAATGATCATTCTCTTGGCTACATCACTCAAAAGGTTAGTCTTGAACTTAATGGGTCTCACTGTATTCAAGTCTTTTGGATACATTGCTGTTATTCTGGTCATTACTCTTGTGAACTCTGTCAGTGTATGCTTCCTGGCACACACCAAGGTACTCAGTCTCGCCCCTTTTCTGTCTACCTCCATAGTTCAAGAGTTAACAAGTCGTATCAAACTTTCAGTGACATAATTAGTCAACTCTAGAACACCACCAGCATCCATCTTTTTCCCTTACTATGACTTATGCTCCTTCAATTGCAATGTGTGACGGTATCGTGAATGATTTTGGACAGGAATTTGGATCTCTTACACTCCTTCACTACATAGGTGAAGAAACTAAAGAGTCCTCTAACCTGATAATATTGCATTTATATTTGACAGGGGTATGATAAAGAACTTAGAAGGATATTCACTGCAGCAGGGTTGATACTGTCACCTGAGGTGCTTTCCACCCTAAAGCAAAAGGTATGGTGATTTGTTTCTTGGTAGCTTGTGTTGTACATGTAGATAAATACCTATTAGAGTTGATAATATGTAGTGTGTAGCTGAGTGATAAATGTAGATTTTTGATAATACTGGTACTGTGTCTGGCATCTTCCCAAGTACACTATTACATGGAAGTTTGTTATTGTACTGATATAACATCTCCTTGTTTAGATAGACATAGTAATACATTATTCATCATGCTTGCAATATTAAGGAGAGTCACAAGGCATAATTTCTTCCCACCCATAAAGGATAGCCTAACTAGGGTGACATAATCTGTCCCTTATAGCCTATATGATGGCTTACTTGTGTTCGTTTGCACTAAGAACTACGGTATATTTTTGTTTTTAGGACACAGCTTGCTTTTATTCATATATTGTAGTTCATGTTGGGTGGGCAGAAATTATGGTAGTGATATTGCCTGAGTTGACAAGAATAGTACCATTTACCATATATTATAATGGACGTACAGTACTGTACCGTAATTTAATACTTCAGTCTTTCTCTTAGGGGAATTGTTTGGTACATTAGGTGTTTATTTGATGCAGTCTGTTTACGCATTATTTTTCATAACCAAGATTTGCTTGGATTTTCTCAGGCGTCAGTGGAAAAAAGCAAGAGTTGCCAAAGTGACCTGGAAGCTGCTCGGGCTCGGATTATTGAGCTGGAGGAGCTACTCAGAGTGAAGCAGGAAGTTATTAGGGAACTGCATGATGCTAGAGCTGACATGTAAATTCTAGTACAGTACTGTATAGGAAATTAAATATCTGAACAGTGCAGTCGCATCATTTGCGATGATTATATCCCAACAGAATGTCTTAAAGTATGTACAGTATTCAGCAGAGTACAAACTGAAGAACTGATGAGAATGATGACCTTATGGCCAGCTCAATCAGTCACCCATTTTGTCCAAATATTCACCAAATATTCCTGAAACAAATGATGGAGTACTTGTTTACAATAAGAATAGCAGATATTTGTTAAGAGTAATAGAAAGCAATAAAGGACCTAGTGAAAATATAACAGTATATAGCAGTCATGACATGTGTGTGTCTGTGAGTATCAGTTGACCTGGGCCACGGTAACGGGCTTGATGAAGCCTGTGTCCAGTGTTGGGGAAAAAAAAAAAAGCCAGTTTACACAAAACACACATATCCATGCATCATTTGTAAAAATAAATCAAGCCCCTTAACAAGCAATTCTGGTGGAAAGAGCTGGTATTAAACATCAAGATTATGGATATAAATACTGGTTAAGTGATGGTGTATAAATTAGATAAAAACAACCAGTTTAATATGGAAGAGCTGTATGCTGAGTCCTTCTCTGTAATCAAGTACAGTAGTCTTGTGTCTGTAGTGTAGTCCATTTAGTCCTTTATACCTGTAGTTCTAAGAAATCAAATATCTCAATTCTGGTCATAGCCATAAGTAAGAGAATTATAATAGTAATCTTGTAAAAGTCATGACCATTTTGCTCCATAGGAGGATGGTAGTTATTCTGAGGATATTCAAGGCCAAATCAGTTCCTAATGTGCTGAAACAAGACTTTTTACTGATACAAATGATACAAAAGCTTTATATTCCAAACAAGGAATCTTTTGTAGTTAAAGCTATTTTGATAAAAAAAAAAATCTGATTTAGGACATATTATCAATTTGTATCCTCTTAGTACAGTATGGTGATTCCACTCCTCTAAATTTCACTTTCCACACAAAAGATTCTGGAGTTTAGTATGTTGATGGTGAGTAATATTTGAGGCGACTGATTCCTCCAAACTATCCCACAAAGATGCATATACTGTACTGTATGCTGAGGCAGCATATTTCATCTCATTGTTTGTAGAAATTAGGAAGCTTTTAATTATTAGCAATGTCTTTGGTCTTGAATTGTATAGTGTTTTAAGTGAAAACTTTGCACTACTTCTTCCAATTTCAATTTGATTGTATTGTGAGTCTGTGCGGCACAAAATCTAGGCACTGAACACTCGGTACCAGGTCATGTGGTAATGTGTTGTACAGTACAGTTATTTTTGTTAAATATACTGTACTTTGCATTTTTGTGTTTTATTTATAACACTGAATAATATGAGAGTGTATACAGTACAAGGCATTTTTGGTATGCAGAATGTAAGTGAAGTATAAGTTTAAAAGATGTATATAAAGATGAATATGGTGTACTGTAGAACCATTTGAAGAGGAGTCAATATTGTCAACATTTAAGGATAGATTCAAGTCTGTGGGCCTTAGCCTTATTAAAGAAGCTGTAACAGAATGTGAACAAGAGAAGCTGCTCCTTATAATAATGTTTTTGTAGTAGCTCTGCATAGTTAAGATGATGTACTGGGATTATACTACAGTATTTGTTTTTATACCTCTAGTAACAGATGATGGCATTACTGTAGAGTTATTCCCAGACATCAAATTATTTTTTCTTGTCAGAAAGAAATATTCCTGATGTCCAAAGTTTTAAAGTTATTGTCAGATAGAATATAAACAATATATGAAATCATGCTATATGATATTTGTTGGGAAAATTACCTTTGTTCAAGAGTGAAAAGATGAACTGTGTTTGTATTCTGAGTGCTGTTTATCAGGATCATAAATATTTACAATCTTTTGTTTTTGTTTGCTGATGAATCACTAGATCACTTGAAAGTCATACAGCTATTTCTCAAATTACTGTACTTCATGGATATAATACATCTTGTGCACTCATTGCAGGTACAGTAACAAAGGTGTTATGTATGTACAGTAGTATTCTTTTCTCCCAGCGGCATTACTACTTTTGTACCAGTTGATATGCCCAACTCTTGAGTTTCCCATCTTGTATCAATAACATTATATATAGTTGTTATATTGCAGACAGCAATATTACAGACAACAGTGATATCTGCTCCTCCATTGTGTGATTATACAACTGTACTAATTCATTTGATAGTTATCTCTGGCACAGTATAATGTTTGTAGGTGGTAATATAAGTCAGTTTACATGAGCCAACCATTTTATTTACATGTTTAGGACAACTATATTTGTACCAATTATATTTATATTCCTTAAAAGTCATAACCCTATAGTACTATAATATACAGGGCACAAAACTTAACTACTTTGTATTTTGTAGCTAATTAAGTGATTAATGGGATTTGAATAATCTGTATATACATTTTCATAACATAATAATGGTGGTGCTTTAATTAACTAATGTAGTGCCTTAATGTCTAGTGTTCATATCATGACCATTTCCTTTATGTGCTGCCTTTAAAGTTAAGCATGTCAGTCCTTCTTCTTTCTGGGGATGCATTTTCCTGCAGTGGGGCTGAAGATGCCTCCATCAGGGCAGCGCATTAGAAAAGCTGTTCCTCCCCGACACATGTAGTACGAGCTGGTGTCGTCGCGTCTCGCAAAAGTGCCCTCTAAGTCCTTGCACTCTTCGGCTGTGAGTGAGAAAGAGAGGAATTTTAATTGGAAAATATTAAAATCCCCTTCTCAGATTATTACTAGTTCATAAAACTTCATGGTTCTTGTACCTTCAGTGGGCTATATGATCCTTGTATGGATGAGTTTGAGAAAATGCATTACAGGAATTATTATTATGACTTTTCACTGCCGTATGTTGCTAATTCAGTTGTCTGCTCGGGCGAAACAAACCCAATGAAAATTTGTCACTAGGTTTAACTGTTTTAGAAACTATATCATGCATTTTGGTGGATGAGGTGGCTTCGAGTCTTCTGCTGGCTACTGTACATTAGGTGAAGCTCCTCACTCCAAGGCAAAAAGTAACACATCAGTTTATCATATGCAGCCTTATTATTGGCTGTGAACATATTGTTATTACCAATGTTAGAACTGGAGTAGTCAGTGTACTTACGATGGATGTAGTGTGTTGTGTCCTCGTTGCTGAAGCCTCTGCGGCGGCGAGAAACACAGTCTACATTTTCTGGGTGATCACAGGACTTCTTCTCATCATTGAAGTAGAGCCCACCAGTGCATTCATGTTTGATGGGCTCGCCGTCTCCATTACCTGGTGTCAAAAGAAATGTTAATGATTTGGCATCAGAACATCCTTTGTTATTAATGTCAGTAGTCCAGGTTTATTCTCATTTCCATTCATTCATCCATTCATATTGGTGATGCCTCATTCCTTTTCAGGATTGTGTCATCACAGGATTGGTCACAGCAGAAGCCACAAGAGGTGAGTTTTCTTTTCTTTCTTTCTTTCTTTCTTTCTTTCTTTATTTATTTATTAATTAATTAATTTATTTATTTTTTATAAACTCCTACAATGGGGCCACCTCTTTCCCACTAGAGGGAGAATAGATGTTGGGCTCATTGTACTCAGTTCTGAGAGGAGGCTCTATGTATTGTTGTGTAAAGTGTAGACAAGTATTTTCCAGCACTTACTTCCACTATAACTGTTGTAGCTGGTTCAGTGCAATGTCAGATATATAGAAACTCAACATATGCCTAGTGAATTCAAGTTTTAGATAAAACTGTACATTTACTTTCTGTGGAATATGAACACTTGACTGGAGCTTCAACCATGTGTGTGATTTCTACACAGAATAAGACCAATAATCTTCTGCATTTTGATTGAGGTAAAGATTTACAGGTGTTTATGAATGCTTGGTTGCAATTGCACAATACTGTCCTGTACTCTTTTACCTCGATAAGCAACAAAAGCTCAGACATACATTTATAATATTCAGTGCAGGAATGTGCTGGGTAGAGACACTCGCAGGTTGGGTCACAGGTTGGGGGCTTCTCGGGTTGACACTCGGGGTAGTGTTCTTGCAGCACACACTGGCCAAGTTGAGGGTTGAACACCAGGCCATCTGAGCATGTGTGGAACTCAGCATTTGCTCCCGGCTGAGTTAGAATGGGATAGTGTTTGTTATACTGTGATTTTGTTTAGAGTACATGGATTTTAAGTAGGAAATTTACATTTCATATTATAATTTGTAATGTCAGGGTAGTTAATGGCATGTCAGTACAGCTGAAGGCAGCATTCTCAGATGAAAATGGTAAAACTTGAGCCCTCCAGCTACGGTATATCTTATGATCTTGTAAGGGCACTTAATGCCAAAAGGGGACCAGGTGTGCTTCCACCTGGGTTTAAATAATGGGTTTAAACTCATCTAGAAGGTGAGTTAGATCTACAGTCCAGTTAAGTACTGAACTTTACTGAGGAAGTATATGTCAGGTTTGAGATTAGAGTTAGTGAGGTCTACGTCAGATGAGATATTTAAAATGTTAATGCACTCTAAATTTTGTGGTTGTGTTAAACAACACAATATCTGAGAGAAAATATTTTTGTAATTTCATTGTCTTATAGTGTACTCATAGCAAGGAATTACATACCGCACAGTAGTAGTAAGCAGTGCAGTCCTCTGGGTGTGGGCGCAGGCAGCATTCACAGTCACAAATATCAGGCCTGATATTTGGTGATTCAGTGGGTGTGATTGGTTCTGGTAAGTTACAGTCTGCATCAGGTGTAGCAATGCAGCCAGCATGCTTTGGCCAGTCACACACATGCAGGATTGGGTTGAAGTGAAGGTGAAGAGGACAGCGTTTTACGTATGGCTGGCCATGAACACACTGGATCCAGCGCTTACAGTCCCGAGGATGAGGGAACAATCCTGAACTTTCTGGACATACTAGATCACATTCTCCATCACCACCACTGTCAGTGTTGTTATTTCCACCACAAGGCTTGCCATCTGGAGTTAGGTAGTTACCAGTGACACAAGGAGAGGCCCAATCATGGTTGCAGGTCAGCATTGATTGGACCCAAACAGTACCCGGAGCACAGGGCATTTCTTGAGGTCCATAGGGAGCACACTGAATGAACTTCTTGCAGTCAGTGGGATGAGGCAGGTATTGACCCAGTTCACAGGGGATGAAACAACCATCGATAATGCCACCACCACCACTGCCATCACCACCACCACCACTGCCACATGAATTACAGCTGTGTGGGCAAGTTTGAGACACATAAGTCTGCCAGGAACAATCACCATCTGTCGGCTTGCAGTGACAGTCTCTGTTGGCAGCCCAGTGCTTGCAGTCCTTATCTTTGTCTTTGCAGATTCCACCACCACCACCACCATCACCTCCGTCACCACCATCACCACCATCACCACCGTCACCTCCATCACCACCGTCACCTCCATCACCACCGTCACCTCCATCACCACCACAAGGCTTGCCATCTGGAGTTAGGTAGTTACCAGTGACACAAGGAGAGGCCCAATCATGGTTGCAGGTCAGCATTGATTGGACCCAAACAGTACCCGGAGCACAGGGCATTTCTTGAGGTCCATAGGGAGCACACTGAATGAACTTCTTGCAGTCAGTGGGATGAGGCAGGTATTGACCCAGTTCACAGGGGATGAAACAACCATCGATAATGCCACCACCACCACTGCCATCACCACCACCACCACTGCCACATGAATTACAGCTGTGTGGGCAAGTTTGAGACACATAAGTCTGCCAGGAACAATCACCATCTGTCGGCTTGCAGTGACAGTCTCTGTTGGCAGCCCAGTGCTTGCAGTCCTTATCTTTGTCTTTGCAGATTCCACCACCACCACCACCATCACCTCCGTCACCACCATCACCACCATCACCACCGTCACCTCCATCACCACCGTCACCTCCATCACCACCGTCACCTCCATCACCACCACAAGGCTTGCCATCTGGAGTTAGGTAGTTACCAGTGACACAAGGAGAGGCCCATTCATGGTTGCAGGTCAGCAGTGATTGGACCCAAACAGTACCCGGAGCACAGGGCATTTCTTGAGGTCCATAGGGAGCACACTGAATGAACTTCTTGCAGTCAGTGGGATGAGGCAGGTATTGACCCAGTTCACAGGGGATGAAACAACCATCGATAATGCCACCACCACCACTGCCATCACCACCACCACCACTGCCACATGAATTACAGCTGTGTGGGCAAGTTTGAGACACATAAGTCTGCCAGGAACAATCACCATCTGTCGGCTTGCAGTGACAGTCTCTGTTGGCAGCCCAGTGCTTGCAGTCCTTATCTTTGTCTTTGCAGATTCCACCACCACCACCATCACCTCCATCACCACCGTCACCTCCATCACCACCGTCACCTCCATCACCACCACAAGGCTTGCCATCAGGAGTTAGGTAGTTACCAGTGACACAAGGAGAGGCCCATTCATGGTTGCAGGTCAGCAGTGATTGGACCCAAACAGTACCCGGAGCACAGGGCATTTCTTGAGGTCCATAGGGAGCACACTGAATGAACTTCTTGCAGTCAGTGGGATGAGGCAGGTATTGACCCAGTTCACAGGGGATGAAACAACCATCGATAATGCCACCACCACCACTGCCATCACCACCACCACCACTGCCACATGAATTACAGCTGTGTGGGCAAGTTTGAGACACATAAGTCTGCCAGGAACAATCACCATCTGTCGGCTTGCAGTGACAGTCTCTGTTGGCAGCCCAGTGCTTGCAGTCCTTATCTTTGTCTTTGCAGATTCCACCACCACCACCATCACCTCCGTCACCACCATCACCACCGTCACCTCCATCACCACCGTCACCTCCATCACCACCGTCACCTCCATCACCACCACAAGGCTTGCCATCAGGAGTTAGGTAGTTACCAGTGACACAAGGAGAGGCCCATTCATGGTTGCAGGTCAGCAGTGATTGGTCCCAGACAGTACCCGGAGCACAGGGCATTTCTTGAGGTCCATAGGGGGCACACTGAATGAACTTCTTGCAGTCAGTGGGATGAGGAAGGTATTGACCCAGTTCACAGGGGATGACACAACCGTCGATAATGTTACCTCCATCACCACCACTACCACCATCACCACCACTACCACCATCACCACCACTGCCACCATCTCCACCACTGCCTCCATCACCACCATCTCCACCACCATTTCCACCATCACCACCACCATTTCCACCATCACCGCCACCATTTCCACCATCACCGCCGTTACCACCACTGCCTCCATCACCACCACCATCACCACCATCACCACCACCATTTCCACCATCACCGCCACCATTTCCACCATCACCACCACTGCCTCCATCACCACCACCATCACCACCACCATTTCCACCATCACCACCACCATTTCCACCATCACCACCACCATTTCCACCATCACCACCACTGCCTCCATCACCACCACCGTTTCCACCATCACCACCACCATTTCCACCATCACCGCCACTGCCTCCATCACTACCACCATTTCCACCATCACCACCACCATTTCCACCATCACCTCCACCATTTCCACCATCACCTCCACCATTATTTCCACCATCACCACCACCATTTCCACCATCACCACCACCATTTCCACCATCACCTCCACCATTTCCACCATCACCTCCACTATTTCCACCATCACCACCACCATTTCCACCATCACCTCCACCACTATTTCCACCATCACCACCACTATTTCCACCATCACCACCACTATTTCCGCCATCACCACCACCATCACCACCACTATTTCCACCATCACCACCACTGCCTCCATCACCACCACCATTTCCGCCATCACCACCACCATTTCCGCCATCACCACCACCATTTCCACCGCTACCTCCATCTCCACCATTTCCGCCATCACCACCACCATTTCCACCATCACCACCACCATTTCCGCCATCACCACCACCATTTCCACCGCTACCTCCATCTCCACCATTACCTCCACCATTTCCGCCATCACCACCACCATTTCCGCCATCACCTCCACCATTTCCACCATCACCACCACCATTTCCGCCATCACCACCACCATTTCCACCGCTACCTCCATCTCCACCATTACCTCCACCATTTCCGCCATCACCACCACCATTTCCGCCATCACCACCACCATTTCCACCATCACCACCACCATTTCCACCATCACCACCACCATTTCCTCCATCTCCACCACCATTTCCACCATCACCACCACCATTTCCGCCATCACCACCACCATTTCCACCATCACCACCACCATTTCCGCCATCACCTCCACCATTTCCACCATCACCACCACCATCTCCTCCATCACCACCATCACCACCACTGCCGCCGCTGCTGCCACCATCACCACCATTACTACAGTTCTCTCCACTTCCACTACTGCCGCTATCACCACCACTACTTCCACCTGACTCACAACTTCCAGACTCCTTGCTTCCAGACTCCTTGCTTCCAGACTCCTTGCTTCCAGACTCCTTGCTTCCAGACTCCTTGCTTCCAGACTCCTTTCCACACTCCTTGCTTCCGGACTCCTTGCTTCCAGGTTTAAGTTGTTGTTGTCCAGACTCCTTGCTTCCACATTCCTTGCTTCCAGACTCCTTGCTTCCAGACTCCTTGCTTCCAGACTCCTTACTTCCAGACTCCTTGCTTCCAGACTCCATGCTTCCAGGTTTAAGTTGTTGTTCTCCAGACTCCTTACTTCCAGACTCTTTGCTTCCAGATTCCTTACTTCCAGACTCTTTGCTTCCAGACTGACCACTTCCAGACTGGCCACTTCCAGACTGACCACTTCCAGACTGACCACTTCCAGACTGACCACTTCCAGACTGGCCACTTCCAGATTCCTTGCTTCCGGACTCCTTGCTTCCAGGCTTCTTATTAGGATGCACTCCAGGCTTCGTGTTCTCAACTACCGCAGTCGAGGGAGGGAAGGCTCTCTGGACTTTCTTGGTCTCCTTGCATTTTCCACATGATTTTGGGCAGTTGCGAAGGACATATGCCTGCCAGTCACAGTTCTGGTCGTGACACACACAGCCTCCCGCCTTGACATACTCATCACAGTCTTGTTTACGGTCGACACATGCACTTTCTACGAAGGATCCCACCTCCCAGGCGCCTTCACTGCAGTCCACATTGACTGCCAGGTCACACTGTGCTGTGTCACGGTTGAAGAGAAGCCCGCTACTGCAGTAATGTCTTACTGCCTTACCTTCCTCACCTACAGGACAAAATGTCAGACATTGAATGTGTGTACTGGCGTATATAATTGTGAGACTTGTAAATATTATGATCTGTTGGTATGCTTTAAGTTGGCTGTTACTGTTACAGTCTCAGAGATATATGATTACTCAAAAGATTAACTTAACATAGTGAACTATTGACACTGCCAGTATAAGGCCATATTTTGCTCTCTATATATATTGGCTGAGGAGAGGACTGAAGGCAAGACCCACTCTTTACTTGACTATATGCCCGCCCACCTGTGTATGCTGAAACTAGAACAATATTAATGACTTACACTGCCAGTAGGTGGAGCACTGGCTGGACTCTGGGTAGCGGCAGTTGTCACAAGAGCAGGAAGGAGGTTCTGGGCACTGGGTATTCTCGGGCACGTCACATTGTTCCACCCTAGCGTGGTACACCAGACCGCTGGGGCACACTGTCAGATGCTCCACGCCGCTCTGGGATTGGGAGATATTGTACTCTGTTAATTCTTTGAGATTTATTATTAGAGTGTAATAGCTCTCCATTAGGTGATCAATAAAAATAACAGAACTGACGTAGTCCTTGCTAAACAACTGGGTTAGCACAATAAAGAATTAATTACAAATAGGGAGTTATAGTTACGGTATATGAAATGAATTGATGTGGGCGTTCAACCATATTATTCCAACTTGGGAATGATATGATGAGAATGAAAAGTTCGAAAAAAGTTGTTATTCATGATTTAAGAGTTAATTTTTTTTTATATAGTTTCAAGTAATAAACTTATATATATATATATATATATATATATATATATATATATATATATATATATATATATATATATATATATATATATATATATATATATATATATATATATATATATATATATATATATATATATATATATATATTTTTTTTTTTTTTTTTTTTTTTTTTCATATAAACAATGCATTTTGGATTGTGGGTAATGAATGGTTCTTGTATAGGATTATTCCCTTACCCATCCTGACTACTCTCGTGTTATTAGCTACTGTATTAATTAGCCTAGTTGGTCCAAGTTCAAGCCTTATTCTTGCACATATGACCTAGCTTGTGGTGAATTCCATTTCCTGTATATATTGCCAGAACAAATACTGAAGGTGGCATAAAATAATCATATTAATGTTGAAATAGTTCTGTACATTTCTTCGACTAGTGTTATAAGTAGTGATGATATCTGTTGGCAATGAAGCCTGGGGATTAATCAGTCAGTCAAGAGACGATAATAGATGATAAGGGAGAGAGAGAAGTGATGTCATGGGAAAGAGATAAGAAATGAAGGAGGAAATGGAAGAAGGTGGTGTGTGATAGTGAGAAGATATGAAGGCGGAGGAAAGGATGCAGAAGCAGAAAGGTGTGGATGTTTTTACACTCAATAAACATCATCCCGTACTCCTTGGTCTGATAGTTATATAAATACTGTAAAAGAGAGAGAGAGAGACAGAGAGAGTGTGTGTGAGAGTATGAGAGAGAGTGTGTGTGTGTGTGTGTGTGAGTGAGTGAGTGAGTGAGTGATGTGTGTGTACTGTAACGTTATCAATTAAAAGATGAAGGCCAGGTGTGAACTTAATAAAGAGTATGTGAGTAATTACTTCCTCTTCAATAATAGCTATGGCTGTACCAGAAAAAAAAAAAAAATAATAATAATAAAAGGCTGAATCTTCCCTGTTTTCCTTCAGTTGTGATTTCGAGTTGTAATAAGGCAATTGAAGCCCAACTAACACTGGGTTATCTTATCTTTTGCAGGTTCAGGAAATGGATCCTTGACACTGGGACATAATTCACACACATGTTACGTTAGATGGAGATTTTTTTAAGGTTAGTGATAGTTTGTAGTCCCTTTTTACCCCTTAGGAAAAAAAATATATAAGATGGATACAAAAAATGATCTGAACACACATTTTGGTCTACTATATCTTTTTTTTTTATCTTGGTTTCTTAAGTGTGAATAGCGAGTGTGTAATTACTAACGATAACGTAAATAACAGATGCCGGAAATGATTGAAGGGGCAACAACATTATAATTATCATAAAACTTTGAGGGTCACGTGTTCCTCCAAACTATGGGATACAAAAGCGAACCCAACCTCCTATACTTTACAAGCTCTTCTTCTATTACCACAGTTTTTAGGTTTTGTAGGAGGTGTTAAGGGGGGGATAGTATAGTATAGCTCTGCTGATACATTGGAGCACCTCAATTCCTCCAAAGTATATGTCAGAAAACAGGATTATAGATTAACAAAAAAACAATGGATTCCTGTTGCTTGGAATAGTTTGGATGACTCGTTAGCTCCAGAAAGACGTAAAAATGTGTTGTGGTCGAGGCATAGGTCTGTTATTTCCCCAGACTACATGAATTAAAAAAACACACACACAGACACACACACACACACATATCACCTCAATGTATGTACGAGTAGGGGACCTGTGTTTTGGTATTAATTGTTTTGAGGCCTACTAAGCAGATTAGATTAACCCCTTGTATCCCAGGCAAGTCCCGTTTCGTAATAATGATAATATCAGACTATAACTTCACCCTTTGTCAAACTTATCTCAGTGTGATTTGAGGGATTACCCGAAGAACGGCCTAATGAAATTCCGCACCTTCCTTCTCACATCTCACCCCTACCCCCATCCCTTACCCCAACCCATTTGACAGCCTAATTGTATCGGCATGTGAGAGGCTTCCTGAAAAAACTAACTTGAAAGGGAGTACCTATGTATATAATTATATTGTGGGTGAATTGGGAGGCTATAATAATACCTTCAAAATCTGACCGACCGAAATTAGACTACGGTACTATAGACTAATTAATAGACAATGACACGACTGAAATACTGTACTCACAACATCGCAGTGGTAGTAGGCGTCACAGCGGTAAGGATGAGGCTTGGTGCAGGTACCGCCACAGTCACATGTCACCTGGCCGTCTGTGGCTCCATCTGCAGGGGGAATATGGATACACACACGTTCTATTACTTGTACTTTATTTAGAAGATCTACTACTATCACTCAGATTAGGTATAAATACGAGTATGCTGTCATTTTCTTCTCCTTGCTCATAACAGGTAACCCCAGAGCAACAATTTTTATGATATTGTACAACTCACACACACACACACACACACACACACACATAGATAGATAGATAGATAGATAGATAGATAGATAATTTATTGACCACAAATTAAGATTACATATACATCATTCACTATACACACACAACCAACCATTATTACCTGGGACGTAGGGTGACTGGAGTGCACATGTTTTCTTGAAGGGCTGACAGTGAGCCTCTTGGGGCGAGTCACACGAGCCAAGTGCTGGGTTGTAGTGCAGGTTGGAAGGGCAAGTCTGTACCACAAGGAGAGGAAGGGAAGGGATGTTATTTTTGTAATTTGATTGTATTTACTGGTGTATATATCTATGTATCTGTGTGTGTGTGTGTGTGTGTGTGTGTGTGTGTGTAATCAACGTTTATTTAATTGTGTATTATTTTGTGGGTTTATTAATGAAAGGGGATTGTCATGGGCAAGAGGGTGTCTACTCAAAGCCTGCTCCGAGATTCATTGAGTGTTGTAGTACAGTTACGAATGATAATGAACTGTTGAATGAACCTTACGAAACCAAATTAAATACAGACAGACAAACAGACAAATCGAGACCATGCTCATAAATGTAGACCAGTGTGACAGACCTTGACGTAGGGGGTGCCGGCGATGCAGTGGACGTAGTGGGTGCAGTAGGACGGGTGGGCGTAGAAGGCATCAGTCTTGCTACACGTCAGGGAGTGGCACAGGTGGATCGGCACGCCATGGAGTGGTGGGGACCCTGGTGGAGGTGGAGGAGGAGGAATGAGGGTCAAGGGTGAGTGGGTGTGATGGCCGAAGAGGGGAAATGGGGAGGTGTGTGTGGAAGAGAAGGAATATGAGGAATGTGTATGTGTGTGTGTGAGTGTGTGTGTGAATGGGAGAATTAGGGGTTGAGCGTGTGTGTGTTTGTGTATATTTGTGAGAGTGAGTGAGTGAATGTGTGTGAATGAGGTTAGTTGTTTGGCTTACATATATATTACTATAATATACTGTTAGAATGAGCGGTTACTACAATATCATCAGTATCATTAAATTGGTCAAAGACATGAAGGGGCACTCTCAAATTTTCCTAAGAGAATATTTCGACTTTCTTAAACTTGGACGATGCTGGATATATGCCTCGGGTTTATCCAATCACGAACTCTTTATATCAACACTCAAGATATGACCACTTACTGGCCTGTGCCACATGAACCAAAGTCGCTCCACAGAGGAAGAAGAGGACGAGGAGGGGTTGGAGGACCCTATGGGAGTCCTCCATGGTGATCGGGTAAGTGTTGACGGTGTTTGCCTTCAGGTCTCACAGTCACCAAACGCTGATTCTTGCTGAGTTGGCTTGGGGTTTACTAGAGGCTTTCAGGAGCAAGCCTAAGAATGACTCCAGGTACCAGGTGGCCGCCTTTTATACCACTATCAGTCCCCCTCCTCTGCAATCCCTCCTCCCACCTAATTTGAGCCTTATCTGGCCCCCTCTTTTTCTAACTCTTCTTGATCTCCTCCACTACCCCCCCCCCCCACTTACCCTAATCTTACAACACACCCCCTCCCTCATCAGTCCATCCTTCTGCCTCCCATCCATTAAAGGTTTAACTCTTCACCACTACCTTGTTTATTAGTTTTATCCTTCTTCTGCATTTATCCACTTTTTAAACCCCAGAGTTGAGTGAGATGGGAAGAAGGTTAGAATTCAGGAAGGTACCGTAAGGGAAAAGGAAATTCGTAACAGACTCTAAAGTTGTAAGTTGTAGATTAATATATTTTGGATACCGTATAGCTCATTCATTCTTCCAAAGTATGCCAGGAAACAGGACCAGACTAAAAAAAATAATGGTGGTCTGTTGCTTAGAGTAGTCTGTAGGAATCAGCTGCTCCAAGATTACCAACATTATACCATCCCCTTATAGTTTATTTTGAATGTTTCTTTCCTCTTTTTTTCACCACATTTCAATTCCCCTTCTCCAATGTCAACAACAACAAACATCACTTTACCTTTCTTTGCTTTCCTTCCTCACCCTTTCCTTGTTGTTGTCATCCTTTACTCATGCTTGGATTTACAGTACTTTATTAAGGACCTAGGTGGTGTTTCGTGGCTAGCTGTATTTGAAGGCCTCATTTAATATATCTTCAAATTTCTGACTACATTACAGGAGCCCGTAAGTTTTATGTGTTATTTTACAAGCTTCATTCATGTCTATATCTCATCATAGTATATTTTTCAACTTACATATAATTTTTCTTCTTACTTTACCCAGTTGTTCATGTCTGTATCTATTCGTAGTTTATTTTTCCACTTATATGTATATTATTTTTCTGCTTACTTCACCCATTTGTTCATACCCACTGTAACAGCTTTTGTCTTCTTTTTTTCGCTTCCTTCCTTTTTTTCCTCTCCTCCCGAAGCATTTATTATTTCTCTCACCCACTGATTCTCCAACTCTCTCCCATCATTCTCTGTTACATATCTCTGAATGTCTTACTTCTCATATATACTCCTCCTGTTTATTATTTGTTTACTGTGACTCATTCATATTTTATTTTTCGTCTCTTACCCTATCACATCTGCTTATCCTTTTACCACGAAGCCTTATCTCTCTCTCTCTCTCTCTCTCTCTCTCTCTCTCTCTCTCTCTCTCTCTCTCTCTCTCTCTCTCTCTCTCTCTCTCTCTCTCTCTCTCTCTCTCTCTCTCTCTCGTTTATAATATAATAACCGATATCACGTTTATAATGTAATATATCTGCATGTCAGTTTATGTGTGTCTGTCTTTACTCTCTCTCTCTCTCTCTCTCTCTCTCTCTCTCTCTCTCTCTCTCTCTCTCTCTCTCTCTCTTATCACTACCTGTCCCGTCACTGCTGGTATCACAGGCTCAGCACCCGACCTCTTATTTTCACCCCTTAACTTAACCTTTGAGTGATTACATAGGCGACACCTCAAGCCTTAATCCATCCCTCATATCTACTCTTTCATTACTCACCTCGTCGCCTGCCTGAGCCTTCTCAATACTACTACTACTACTACTACTACTACTACTATTATTATTATTGTTATTATTATTATTGTTATTATTATTATTATTATTATTATTATTATTATTATTATATTTCTGGAATCGCGTTCACTCTGCCAAAATCCAACCCAATCCCTCCTGTCGCGAGGTTATTACCGTTAAAATGGCAGTGACATAATGTATTTATCGTACATGCATCCTCGTAAAAATGAAGGATCAGTTCCTTATCTGCTGTCAGTCAGGTGTGCATAGCCGCCACCAAGGGGGGAAAAAAATAACACGTGTTTATGCCACACCAACATATTTATTTCGTGTTCAGGTGGGCCAGATGGAATACATTTTGACTTGAATGAATTTATAATTACCCTCGTATAATGGCCCCTCACCCAAGGTAAATATTATAATGCTGAAATGTGTTACTATTTATGCAGCAGTCACAATTACGAAATTATGAATGTACTGTACTTGTAGCCACGAGCCATAGTATGTTAGTACCCAAGTCTTGTTGAATTTTCGAATCATGTGATATACCAGCCACTCCAATTACGTTATTCGAAGCAGACCAATGGGTACTTATTATGATTCGTGAATGTATTTACACAATAGTATTGGTATATTTTATCTCCCTTTTCAGTTGTAAATGGTTGTTGTTGTTGTGGTTGTTGTTGTTGTGGTTGTTTTTGTGGTTGTTCTTGTTGTTGTGGTTGTTCTTGTTGTGGTTGTTGTTGTTGTTGTTTCTGTTGTTGTTGCAGTTGTTGTTGAGGTTGTTGTTGTTTTGAGTTCCTGAAGGGCAGCACTGAGAAAAAAAAAAATATGTATGACCACCCAGCCAAAATCTTATATTATTATTCCTCTTGCTTCATTCCTTGTCTTCTGGATTCGCTGGCGTCATTCTTTACTAGACTTGGTGACGCCATAATTCTCTAGTTTTATTTTTTGTTGGTACTTATTTAACGTCATTATATAATTTTCTGTCTAACTTCGTGACGTCATCTTACAGGCCTAGTTACGTCATTCTTTCTTTTATTTGAAACTTATTTTAACATAATTTTTATATTTACAAAACTTATTGAAATCATCTTAGGCCTAAATTGGTGACGTCATTATTATTATTATTATTATTATTATTATTTTTTTTTTTTTTTTTTTTTTTTTATATCTGTACTTATTAAGGGACCCAGTGATGTAGTCAGAAAATTGGAGGGAAAAAATGAGTCCTTCAAATATTGCCACGAAATACCATGCACCTATATGGAAGGAGCTTGTTTCGTAGCATAGTCAGGAGGAATCAGAAGCCTCCAATTTTCACACACGATCACAGGGTCCTTAGTTAAACATCATTATAATTTTTTTTTTTTTTTTTTTTTTTTTTTTTACATCTTGCCGTCACCATAGGCTAAGTTTTCTAGATTTAGTCATAGCATCTACAAAATTAACATCATTAGGTCTACCATCCATATCCATTTAAGGGGAGTGTATACTTTTGTTACATTGGAGTGCCTTGATTCCTCCAAAGTATGTCAGGAAACAGACCCACATGAAGAAAAATAATGGTATCCTGTTGCCTGGAAAAGTTTGGAGGAATCTTTTGCTCCAGATATACCACCCAAAACAATGTGCTATATACCCCCTTAAGGACACTGTGATCGTGTATGAAGAAAATAAATTGGAGGCTTCTGATTCCTCCTGACCATACGACGAAACAAGCTCCTTCCATATAGGTGGTGTTTCGTGGCAATATTTGAAGGACTCATTTGTCTCCAATTTTCTGACTACATCACAGGGTCCCTTAAGTAATTTATAACATTATGGCCTTTAGCGGCAATGTTCCCCTGAGTGTTGGTTGGGGCTTGTACTAAAGGTAAAGAAAAAACTCACAAAAAACAATTATTATTATTATTATTATTATTATTATTATTTTTTTTTTATTATAATTAAAATAATAATAATAATAATTATTATTATTATTGTTATTATTATTATTATTATTATTATTGTTATTATTATTATTATTATTTTTATTATTATTATCATAATTTTTTTTTTAATTATTATTATTATTATTATTATTATTATTGTTATTATTATTATTATTATTATGATTATTATTATTATTATTATTATTATTATTATTATTATTATTATTATTATTATTATTATTTGGTACCGTCATATATTTTTTCTGGATTCGGTGACGTCATGCCGTGTACTGTACAATAATTCCTAGACTAAATAACACTTTTTTTTACTTACACTTTCTTAAATAACACTTTCTCTAAATAACACCTTGCCTAAATAACACTTTTCCTAAATAACACCTTGCTTAAATAATACTTCTAAATACAACTTGTCCTAACTAACACTTTTCCTAAATAACACTTTTCCTTTATAACACTTTTCCTAAATAACACTTTTCCTTTATAACACTTTTCCTAGATAACACTTTTCATAAATAACACTTTTTCCTAAATAACACTTTTCATAAATATAACTTTTCCTTTGCTGTTTTTAATTGAGTGTCATTACTTTAGAACACAGTGAAGACTTTATTTTTCCCCCTAGATTCTGTATTAAATTTATCTATGATGGAAACACGTACAGTACGACTTACAAGAATTCATGGAAACACGTACAGTACGACTTACAAGAACTCATGGAAACACGTACAGTACGACTTACAAAAACTCATTATAATATAAATCTTTGTTCCAATCTACCGTTAATCTGTTAATAATCATGTTGATGGACACATTATAATATAGATGAAGATAATGACAGTAAATTTAAGCTTCATGTTTCTGACGTCATCTTAAGGCGATAATACCCTTTTTTCTTTTGGTATATTTGAGCCTCTTGATTCCTCCAAACTATACCAGAAAACAGGACCAGATGGACAAATAGAATGGTGTCCTGTTGCTTGGAATAGTTTGGAGGAATCATTTGCTCCAGATTTACCACCAGTGTACTACCCCCCTCAACGTAATACAGAACATGACGTTAGTAACTTCTTTTATCTGCATGGGATTAGTACAGTGTTTTGGTTTTTACAGTATATTATTCACTGGATTTTTTGTTGAAGCATGACAAGTGGTAAGGACATAGTGATAAAGGCTCACCGTAACCTTTAGAAGGGTAATAATATGTGTTACTAACGTGTCTCACTCAAAATAAAGAATGTCTCCCTCAAACTAAATAATGTCTCACTCAAAATAAATAATGTCTCACTCAAACTAAATAATGTCTCACTCATAATAAATATTGTCTCACTCAAACTAAACATTGTCTCACTCAAACTAAATATTGTCTCACTCAAACTAAACAATGTCTCACTCAAACTAAACATTGTCTCACTTAAACTAAACATTGTCTCACTCAAAATAAATATTGTCTCACTCAAAATAAATAATGTCTCCCTCAAACTAAATACATAAGGGGGAGTGAGTTTAGACTGCTGCATGCAAAGGGATAATGCACCCCGGTGTGCTGGCGGTCCATACAGCAGTGGGGAAAAAAAAGAGCCTCCGGTTGTAGTACACCTTACGTGGATTTTTAATTCATGTGGGCAGATTTCGTCAAACTAAACAAATTAAACAATGTCTCACTCAAACTAAATAACGTCTCACGCAAACTAAACAATGTCTCACTCAACTAAACATTATCACACTTAATGTCTCACTCAAACTAAGGAAGGAAAGGATTGTTGTTAATCTATGTATTGATATAATTGATTGATTGATTGATTGATATTAAGTGCCGCAACAGCGAGGTCATATAGCGCCAGAGAAAGGTGATGGAGAGGTGTGACAGCAAGCATGAAGGAAATAAAATTAAAAGAGGGGCAGTTGAAGAACTGAAAGTGAGTGGCTGGGGCCTAAGGGGCGCCAAAACCCTTTGTGTATTGCTCACATCACTGCAGGCAATACTCCCTTACGGGGTTGTATTGATATGTCGTTTGTATTTCTTTAGTGTTGTGATGAGCAATGAAATACAAGATAGTTATTGTACTTTGTATTGATTTTATGTATATTTTCTGTGTTACCTTAATGCAAATAGTAGAAAATTACATGGGGTTATAATATTTTGAGTGACTTGCTTGGAGGGGTACTGATATATTCCTCCAAACAGTGCCACAATACAGATCCCTACTTGTATACTGAGGAACTAATCAATTTACGAACATATATAATAGTTTGGAGGAATCAGTAGCCTTCCAATTCACCCCCCATCCCCCCATCCCCCCTAAAAAAACAATACAGTAATCCCATTTAACCTCTGCTTCCGTGATAATCTTGAGGTGAGACTTTGTTATCCTGTCTCTGATAAGGCTACGTTAATGATAAGGTTAAAAGGTGATTCTCTTGTTGTTGGCCAAATGGAAGGCTAACGATTCCTCCAAACTGTACCAAGAAACAGACACCCCCTTTAATAACACTTAGGCCGTCTGTTTACTGGTATAGTTTGGAGGAATCAACAGTAATTCACCAACAAGAAAATCTGCCCTCAAGTTAATGCCTCTTATTATTTATTACACGTGTGTCTTGGTTGGGTTTGACGTCTTATCTATTTTTAATTCCGGGTGGTCCCTTAGTTGCCTTACTCGTTACCAAAACAGATGCTTTACTCGTTACTCGTTACCAAAACAGATGCTTTACTCGTTACTCGTTACAAACAAAACAGATGCTTCACTTGTTACTCGTTACCAAAACAGATGCCTCACTTGTTACTCGTTATCAAAACATATGCTTTACTCGTTACTCGTTACAAACAAAACAGATGCCGTACCTGTTACTCGTTACAAACAAAACAGCAGATGCCTCACTCGTTACTCGTTACAAACAAAACAGATGCTTCACTCGTTACTCGTTACCAAAACATATGCTTTACTCGTTACTCGTTACCAAAACAGATGCCTTACTTGTTACTCGTTACCAAAACATATGCCGTACTCGTTACTCATTATAAAAACATATCTGCCTTTCTCGTTACTCGTTATTCCTTACAAAAACAGATTCTTTACTCGTTACTCATTACAAAATTTGAGACGCCATAATTTTCAAAAAAATAATAGACTGTATAATTTTGTATCTATAAAATTGATGAGGGATGGTAGGTATTGTGATCGATCTTCTTCCACCTCTATTCATGCCATAATAGGAATCCATAAATTAATGAAGTCCACCCTATTATGATCCCATAGGTCAGGTAATTCGTATGTATGTAGGTTACAGTAGGACGTTACCCTTCCCCATTATTACGAACTGTATATTCTAGCTCTGGCTGACGAATCTGGCTCATGATTGGTTGGCGGTGGGTATGGTGCCGAGTCAATATACAGTTCGTAATAATGCTACCCTTCCCCATCGATGCAGACAGCCAAGGTAGATATAGCTACGCCAACTATATTTACCTTCCAGACAGCCCCTCCTTACTCTCTTTACCAGTCGTCTGTAGGGAACCATATCAATGTAGGCTAATCCTGAACAGATAGGAGGGGCAGGAAATAGATTGGAAGCTGCTGGGAGTGTTTCTTCATAGTATAGGAAATTGTGCAAGGATGAGAGGACGGCCCTTGTGTTTACTGTGAGATGTGTATCAACAAAAGTTCTTTATATACCCTTAGTACAAGCCCCCAACATTCAAGGGGACAATGCCGCTAAAGGCCATAAAAGTAAGGTTACGTATATCAATATTGATGGTAGATATGTGAAGTTGTGTAATTAAGAACAGTAAAAAAAGCAAACAAACAAATAATCAATGGTATTAATATTAAGGAAAGGGGAACGGGTACAAAAACTCTGGGCCAGCTGGATGGATATCTGAGTGTATCATATAATTATATTGCAAGATAAGAGAACGAAAAGTGAGAGAAAACGACGAAATGTATAGAGTAAACTATAATAAAGTATGTTATAGTATGTATAATACCACTATAAACTTAAATTTACAGTGCCAATATTTTCATGTGCTGATTCATTTGTTATTACTGTTGTTATGATACTGTCGGCCTTTGCTATTTCATATTACATCCTTGTTGATCTCTAGTTCGTCTATCTTGGCCCTGTCTTCTTTGCTATACTTTCCCTCACCTTCATAGGTTAGCTAGCATAGATTAATCAAACAGCCTCGAAAAGACCTGCAGGTGTGTGGCTGTTTAAATGTCTTTTGTATCCCTGAGTCGTCTCTCTGTCGCTCTTTGGAAACCTAGAACAAATTTCGTGGACTTGAAAGGAGGGAGAGTGAATGTGAGAAGTGTAAACCATTTTGTTAACGTTAGGTATTTCTATCCCTCCGACCGCCAGGGAGATTGGGGGGAAGGTCTTTGATCCCACAGCCAGTGCTGTGGGCCCAAGTCCACGTTACCACAAGAGCTACAAGTGGGGCCGCACCTTCCATGAGACCAGCCCTGAAGGGACCATAGGGGGGAGGAAGTTTATACTGCTGCATGCAAAGGGATAATGCACCCCAATGTGCATGCGGTCCATACAGCAGTGGAAAAAAATGAGCCTCCGTTGCAGTACACCTTACGTGGATTTTTAATCCATGTGGGCAGATCTCGTCAAATCCACTAGAAAGTGACCAGATCTTACAACAATCTTTATTCTAGCCCTTTGGGGGATGGCTAGTATTCACAGGGAATAAAATCAGCCCCCCTGAACAGGGGAGGAAGAGTGAATGTGACTATGTGAGTAGTGTGACCCATTTTGCTAGGTACTTCTGTCTCTCCCTGTGTTACTTTATATTATTTTTTCCATCCCTTGAACAAAGAAAACAAAAATCTTAAAAAAATAATTATATATTTTTTCCTTTAAAAAAATGGAAAGAAAGGATCTTTAAGAAACATGAAACCTTATGCAACACCTGAATACATGTGCAGTTTTTGTTGTTGCTGTTGTAGGGAAGCACCTTTGACGTCTATTGGTTAGGAAATACAGGCTTATGTCTTCTTTTGTCCCGGCATTTCTTTCTTCCTCACTTGCTCGTTTTCTTAGGATCATATATTTCCTCTTGCATTTTCTCCATCTCTTTTCTCTTTCTTTCCTCTCTCGTTCCTCTTGTCTTTTCTCCATCACTTCTTCTCCTCTCTCTCGTTCAGTCGTTCCTCTTGCATTTTCTCCAACAGTTCCTCTCCGGCCAGACTCACCTCTTCCCATTGAGTCCTTCCATTCCCCTCACCCAGTTTCCTCTCTCTCTCTCTCTCTGCTTTCCACATCATCACCCTCCCTCCTCCCTTCCTTACACTCCCTCTCTCCATATTCCAGTATCATCACCCTCACCTTTTCCTCCCTTCCCTACACTACCTCTACCTCCCTTTGTCTGCACTGTACAGGCTTCAAGCTGAACCCCTCACCACCTACAACTTAGAGAGAGAGAGAGAGAGAGAGAGAGAGAGAGAGAGAGAGAGAGAGAGAGATGAGGAGGAATTGAGAGA
Source organism: Petrolisthes cinctipes (assembly GCA_033782935.1). Lineage (NCBI taxonomy): Eukaryota > Metazoa > Arthropoda > Malacostraca > Decapoda > Porcellanidae > Petrolisthes > Petrolisthes cinctipes. Next base: position 1,820 of record JAWQEG010003886.1, on the reverse strand, counting down.
GAGAGAGAGAGAGAGAGAGAGAGAGAGAGAGAGAGAGAGAGAGAGATGAGGAGGAATCAGTAGCCTACAGTTTGTTGATAGTGTTGTACAGTGTTGGCAAATTTGAACCAACTTATTCCTCCAGACTAGTCCACACAACAGGACACCCATATTTGTGTTAATCTGGTCTTGTTTACCGGCATAATTAGAAGAAATAAAAACAAGTGTAATGGAGCACATGCAACTCAAGAATCCATTCGATGGTTCGATAACGTGTGTGTGTGTGTGTGTGTGTGTGTGTGTGTGTGTGTTTTCTGCCCAACCCAATAATGAGTTCTGCAGAATGATGAGTAACTAACTATTAATACCTGAAGGGGAGTGTGTGTGTGTGTATGTGTGTGTCTGTTTGTGTGTGTTAATATTTTTCACACAAGTTCTGCGAGGCGGGAATACTGTATACATAGAGAGAGAGAGAGAGAGAGAGAGAGAGAGAGAGAGAGAGAGAGAGTTACAAGGAGTTACAAGGACAAGTAGCACCTCAAAAGGTCTTACGACCCATACCAAGGAGGTACCGTAGGTGTAGTAGCAGTTGCTAACTAATAGTGAGAGAACAGTATAGTAAAGAGAAGGCTCTCCCCACCCACCTCTCCCACCCGCATTGCGGGTATGGAAATGGAAATGTACCTAACCCGGAGGAAAAAAGGCCGGACTAGAAAATTTTTGTACAGGAAAGGAGGAAACAATCACTTTAACTCTAACAGGCTTGGCAGAACTTTGTCTAACTGTTTCTTGAACTGCTCTATCGAGGAACTATCAACTACCTCTGCTGGTAGCAGATTCCAGACATTGCAGATTTTATATGTGAAGAAATTACCTAACGTATTTTGGCGGAAGCGTTTCAAGTCTAGTTTTCATCCATGGTTTCTAGTTGCATTAGTGTTTAAGCTAAACAGGCACTGATAATCAATGTTTTCATATCCACGAAGGATTTTGAAAACTTCAATTAGTTGACCTCTCAAGCGTCTCGTCTCTAATGAGAAGATACCTAGTGCCTGCAGCTTTCTCTGGTAGCCCATGTGCTTAATTGATGGGATCAGTTTGGTGGCCCTAGCCTGGACTCTCTCAAGCCTCGCAATGTCTTTCTTGAGAGTCGGCGACCAGAACTGCACAGCATATTCCAGATGTGGCCGAACCAAAGAATTGTACAGAGTGAGCACTATCTCTTTGTTTCTAAATCTAAATTGCCTCTTTATGTAACCAAGAAGCCTCTGGGCTTTCTTCTCTACTTCGAGGCACTGCTTGGAGAATTTGAGGTCACTGCTGATCAGTACACCTAAGTCTTTCTCCAAGTCTGTACTACTAATTTCACTTCCCAACAAAGAGTAACTGGCTCTCTGATTGGCTGGACCTATGTGCATCACTTTACACTTGTCCAAATTGAATGGCATCTGCCATCGTTCAGACCACTCTCCTACTTTCTCTAGGTCTTTATGTAGTTGTTCTACCTTTTCAAATGATGAAGCATTACACCCTACCTTGGTGTCATCAGCAAATTTTGCAATTCGACTGACAATGCCCACATCTATATCATTAATGTAGATTATAAAGAGTAGTGGACCTAGGACTGAACCTTGAGGAACCCCACTTGTGACCTTGAGGCTTCCCCCATTGATTACTACTTTTTGGCTCCGGGCAGTCAGGCAATTCTCAATCCATTTAGCAAGCATGCCCCTTATTCCCAGTGCACGGGTTTTTGCCATCAACCTCTGATGAGGTACCTTATCAAAGGTTTCTGAAAGTCCAGATAAAGGATGTCTATTGCCCGGCACTGGTCATACTCA